>AJFK01000092.1:0-22211 GCA_000467715.1 Hysterium pulicare CBS 123377
ACGCTGCTTGTGGCCCGAGACGAACGAAGTTGGTTTTGACTTTTGGTAGCACAGGTTGATCCTGGATTTGATCTTTGTGTAACCACTGCATGTGTGGAGGTCAACTTGCGGAAATTGCCCGAGCTGCAACTGAGCAGATCAGATCGGACCAGGGAAAACTGATGAGCATTCTCGGCTCCAGTCACCAACGCAGCGGAGAGAAAAATTGTGACAGGTCTCCAGAGTCTCAAGCTCGGGCCGAGAATCCACAGAAGCCGCATGCTGCTTTGACTTTCCGATAGCTTCTCCGCACTATCTTCACTAGTGCCCGTATGCGCCTCGTAAGCAGAGACATGTGCTCTCCGTTTCCTCAGACGAGGAAGAATGATAAATGCCCTTGTATTCCGTACTACGGACGAGACACACTGCTGAGCTTGGGAGGCGAGCTCTTGTAACGGCAACGGGGATAAATTGGAGATTGGAAACTAACCAATGATATCATCTGCGAGTCTCAAACACCAATGGCCCCTTCGGCGGGGCGGCGTACCGGCTACTTCGCCAACGTCACTGTTCAACCTCAACTTCTCCCCAGAACCTCGCCTTGCTAACAGCCTCATCATATTGTCTTACCTGCCGTGCTCGTAAGCTAGCCGCCTCTCCTCGTATCTCTTTCCTTTTACCACAATAGTTTCGGACATTGGGCAGCTTCCAGGGTGGCCTGCAAGCCCCACTGCGAAGAGGTCAGATGGCGGTTTCCTTCGTCTTAACCGCAATCCTCTCTATTATTCTCTTGTACTCGCTGAATTATTATCGGTCCCTTGCTCGCAATATAGCCGCCGCGAAATCATCTGGGATACCCTTCGTTGTTCTTCCCTGGAATGTTTATTATCTCTTTTGGTTGGCAACATACGCTCTTTGGCTGCCGCTGCTGAAAAAGCTGCCCGCATCTTGGACAAGCCCATGGCTACAGTAGGTTCTCTATTGCAGGAGTCCGACCAATACGCGTATTAAGTTCGGAGAACGTAGATTCATGAATCCCGAATGGGCGTACCTGCTAGGCCACAAACCTTTTGCCGAGATTGGCTCAGATATCTTTCTTACAGTATCGTCTGGTAGAACCACTCTTTTCATTGCTGATGCGGATGTCATCACTCAAGTCACAACCCGTCGAAATGATTTTCCAAAGCCTCTTGAAGATTACAAGAGCCTGGACCTCTACGGCAAAAACGTTGTCTCCACTGAAGGCTCAACGTGGCGTGCGCATCGCAAAGCCACTGCACCGTCATTTTCGGAGAAGAATAATGAACTAGTCTTCACAGAATCTCTTCATCACGCTCAAGCGCTCTTGAGGCTATGGACAGGTCCAAGTGGTCAAGGGAACATCACTATTAAAGACCCAGCCGCAGATACGATGAGGTTTGCGTTGTACATTATTAGCCGCGCCGGTTTCGGTGTGCGCGTTCGGTGGCCTCATGAAGAAGCTGAGAAGCCGGCTTCCGGAAATGAGGAAGCTTTTGCCAGCTCAATACCCCCTCCTGGGCATAAATTGTCCTATAGGGATGCCCTCAATGCCCTTTTGGAGAACATTCTGTGGACTCAAGTCTTTCCGCAATGGTTCTTAGGTGGGTTCGTGTTTCAAGCTCTGTCACTCATGTCACATGCATACCTATATCTCATGCAAAGCGAAAGAGTCCTCGTTCCATGTAGAGCGATAAGAGAACATTGGAAGCCAGGAGGGCGACACCAGGGGGGTACTTTCACTTTGAAAGTTCATTGTGCCGCTCTAAAGCATCTCTGCGCTAGACCTATTCTTTTGCGTTTTGTTACAGCATTGCTTTATAAACGACATGACTATTTGTATCACTAAAATGCGGTGTCCTTTCTGACGAACTGGTTTAGCTTATTCACCCTTCAAAGTCCATCGACTAGCTCATACAGCAGTCGTTGAATGGGGCAAATACATGGAGGAACTATACGAAGCAAGGAAAGAAGAGATAGGTTCCGGTCGAAAATCCGAAGGTATGGATTTATTTGGAGCGCTCATAGGGGAAGGGTCAGCAGCAAAATCTACGGACGCCAGCATATCCAGCCAGAAGAAGGCTCCGACGAGTCAGACTTCTCAGTTACAGAAAAGTGATATGCTGGGCAATGCGTTCGTCATCATGTTAGCAGGTCACGAGACTACCGCGAATGCTTTGCATTATTCCATGATCTACCTAGCGCTGAATTGGAGTTCGCAGAAGCGCCTCCAAGAAGATATTGACAGGAGTTTACAAGGCAAACCAATATCTGAGTGGCTCTACGATGAAACGTTCCCGCGGCTTTTTGCGGGAATGCCGGCTGCTGTCATGAACGAAGGACTACGACTACTTCAGCCAATTATCAACATTCCCAAATCCACTCCTAAAGATAGGCCACAGCCGATCAGTGTGCAAGGGCGTCAAATGCTTGTTCCAGGAGGTTGCCACATCAACTTATGTTGCGCAGTTCACAAGAATCCTAAATACTGGCCTTCAGTGTCGAGTGCGCACGACGGGAATGAAAAGAACGATTGCGATGAATGGATACCCGAGAGGTGGCTGAAGAGTAAGCAAACCGGAACTTCAACGACCGAGCACACAGAGGTTTACGATGATGAAGACATGAGGGGTCCTTCTGGCCCCGATACCTCTTCATCCCTCTTCAAACCTGTCAGAGGTTCTTATATTCCATTTAGCGAAGGCTACCGCTCCTGCATGGGTCGCAGGTTCTCCCAGGTTGAGCTCTTGGCTGTTTTAGCTGTCATATTTCGAGAGTACAGCGTAGAGCTTGCAGTGGATGGCTTCGCCAGCGACGGGGAAGTGGAAGCAATGCCCAAATGCGGTCGTGAGAGGAAGATTGTTTGGCAAAAAGCTGCAGATAGAGCCCAGTATCTCCTTCAAGAGACGCTCACCTCAATCATAACGCTGCAGATGCGAGGACAGCACATACCATTGCGTCTTGTCAGAAGGGGCAGTGAACAGTTCGTGTTCGATTAATCCAGTCTGGTCTAGATAGACATAACATGAGTTGAATGAAGATAAAATCAGTTTTGTTTTCCAAAGTTATCTTTGCGAAGCTCTCGACAGAACTCTTAACGTTAGACTACCTGCTAAAAGATTCTACATGTATCGTCAGACGATCGGGTATTAGTCGTGAGCAGTTGTCGTTCTCGGCGTCGGTCCCTAGTATTGACAAGGGAATGCAGAATGCCATGCCGTTTGATGTTGTAACTTGCGCGTTGAGCAAACAAGGTGACTCAGAGCTAGGCAAGAAGGTTTATTTGATTCAAAGTTAGGTCAGAGATAATAGTTGACTCAGCGGTAGACCCAGAGATGATAGTCGACTCATAGTAACTTTTAGCGTCGTCAACAGTGACCCCCTCACCAGCTTGCTCTCTTAGGCTGGGTTTTGGAAGCTAGAATGCTCTAAAAGCGCATGAAATCAGAAATGAAAGAAGGGATATAATCACAATCGATCACAATCGATCACATAGAATCACAATTGATCACCGCTTTCTCTGAGTGCTCACTTTTCTCTCACGTCACGTGTTTGGCTTAACCACAACAGGCAGGCGGTGAGTCATTCGGAGTTATTGGGAGTCACCACGGGAGCAACGTCTTGCTTCTTGCTTCTTGCTTCTTGCTTCTTGCTTCCTACTTCTTCACTCCTTTTCCTACCAAGTGTTCCAGACCTCCCCATCTTGCAAGTGGATCCAGGAATTCAGGTCGCAACGCCCCACTATGGCAGCGCAAATGTCCCTGGAGGAGCAACTTGGCCTTATAACCTCCAATCTCCAAGAAGTGCTGAACCAGGAGATAATAGAGGATGTTCTGAAGAAAGGCGAGCCCCTCAAGATTTACTGGGGAACGGCTACCACGGGACGGCCACATTGCGGATATGTATGTCTCCATTCACCAACAACAATCATCTAGCCAAATTCACTAATCCACATCTAGTTCGTTCCGATGTTGAAACTGGCCCAGTTCCTGCAGGCTGGCTGCCACGTTAAAGTTCTCCTCGCAGACATGCATGGCATGCTCGACAACCTCAAAGCGCCCGTCAAACTGGTCGAATTCCGCGCTGAATACTACCGCTTCGTCATTGCCGCATTACTAAAGGCAGTCAACGTCCCAATCGGAAAACTGGAGTTCGTCCTCGGCTCCAGCTACCAGTTAACCCCCGCATACACCATGGATCTGTTCAGACTATCTACTGTGGTCACCGAGCATGACGCTAAGAAGGCAGGTGCAGAGGTGGTGAAGCAAGTGGAGAATGCTTCGCTTAGTGGCTTGATCTACCCACTCATGCAGGCACTGGATGAGGAATATCTGAAGGTGGATGTACAATTCGGAGGAGTCGACCAGAGGAAGATCTTCACTTTCGCGAAGGAAGTGTTGCCGCGCTTAGGCTACAAAGAGAGGGCGCACTTGATGAATCCCATGGTTCCTGGCCTCCAAGGCGGTAAAATGAGTTCCAGTGACCCAGATAGCAAGATTGACTTGCTGGATACCGCGGACACCGTGAGGAAAAAGCTGAAGAAAGCTTTTGCGCCTCCTCAACAAACCGAAGGCAATGGAATTCTGGCATTCGCAGAGTACGTCCTGCTACCCGCTAGCTACCTGAAATATGGAACACAGAAGTTCGTTGTGGAGAGAAGAGACGCGGAACCTCTCGTCTACACCTCGATCGAGCAAATGCATAAAGACTACATGGCCGACCAGTTAACACCTCAACTACTTAAATCTGCTGTCACTGAAGCTCTCATCGCGCTCCTTGAACCTATCCAAGCTGCTTTCCAAGCCTCTAGAGAATGGCAAGAAATTGAGGTGAAAGCCTCCCCGCCACCAGAAAAGGAGGAGGGGAAAAAGAAGAAACAGAGGAAGGATAAGGGAAGCAAATACCCTGGCGGAGTGACGAGGAACGTGGCACTCCCAATTGGCGAGGATGGCGGTGTAGCGGCTCTGGAAAAGGTTAGTTTAGATGATATTCCTGTCTCTCAAACTATACCCTAATATGGTTGAACCCAAAAGAGTTCGAGTAGACTATATAATAATAAAAAACTTGACTAAGACACTGCCAGTGAATAAAGTTTTTGGCTCTGTAATGATGCGCGTGCCGATCTATATTGAGGGTGTCGCCGTTTACTAAGCTATTTGAACTCTTCGATAGGCACTGAACGGAGTTTGACACCGTAAGAGCATCTCCTGTCACGCTCTTATGCCTATACCTAATCTAGGGTGGGGAAGAAAAGGACATTATTAATACTGACTTATCCTGCTATCTAGGATTTAGCTTCACTTGAAGTCTTCTTAATGAGGTAGAGGAAAGGTAAGATGTAACACTGACATCGCAGTATGCTGTCATTCAGTCGTACTATATGTTTCTACGTATCATGCGAAAAGAGATCATTACTGAGACATAGAAAAAGGGGTATCTAAATTCACTTCCGGCCGTACCTATCCACATTGCTCTTTAACAGCCGGGTCTCCTAGCAAGCCAGTCATTGGTGAGTGCCCCGACAACGGACGCCACCTGTACAGTCACAGAAGCTGTGCCGCCTAGGAAGTCCTTCGTCCCTGACGAAGTCTCGGATAAGTCTCGTCTGGAAAAGAACAATTCTTCATCTCTTGTTTTTCACAACTCGCGGATTCACTTAACCCCCAACTGCGGTTTCCGGCCATGGTTTACAGGTGGCGGGGCGTCCGTATCGGGATATGGCAAGATGACGCCCTGTGGTGGCCTCGTCATTGTCGCAGACGATATCCTTGGCTTCGCATCTTGCTGCAGTGGCGTTTTCGGAGGTCTAGGTGGCGGGCTCTGACGATGTGGTTGCGCGCTGACTCTGGGCTCTTCGGCACTCACCCTAGGTGACGGGCCGTTAGGATTGTGACCTTCGACATGGAACTGGTCTCCGCTGCGCCGGTAAGGAGAGGTTAGTTCGCCGGAGTGTCGAGGTGGGTTGATCTCCGAGACGGCCGAGACGGGTGTTGGGTATTCGTCTGAAGTGATGATGAATTTCTCTTGGTCGGAGGCGCGGCGGTTCTGGTAGTTGGAAGGCGAGAGGTGTTGGGAATGTGCACCGTGGTAGGAGTACGGGACTACATCTTCCGCGGGAAGTTCGACTGCGAAGTTGGTGGGGGGAGGAGATGCGTCCGGGACTGTGGGTAGAGGCCGGTCGTATGCTGATTGTGTTTGGGCCTGAAAGGGTGCGTCGCCGTTCATGGCGCGCTCCCATCTTTGCTTTGCACGATATATCCGGGCGAGTTTAGCCGCTGAGTCGAGATTCTTGGTCTGCACATCGCCTTCGGCGAGGTACATGCGTGTGTTGGTGCTGATTTCGGCCAGCCTATTCCATTCATTCATACCAAACTCCCCTACGCCGACGTTGACATTCAAACGGTAGTAGTTCTCGGGATTGACTTGGCGTTTAGCGAGATTGTCTTTCATGGCTTGGTGTACCTTCTCACAGTCTTCGATTTTGGCTATGAGGTTTCTCCTTGCTTCAGCGAAGTCTCCCAGGCCGCTTGAAGCAAAACCTTCCCACCAAAGGTGTTGTTGCTGGCTTGTGCCTTCTGGTCTTTTCCCTGTCCCGATGCTAATGAACACTCCAACTTCTCGACCCGGCCACTCATTGCACACAGCCTCGTCGAGGATCTGTGGTGCTGGGTTATATTTCCCGGGCCCTTCGTCGAGAAACATGGATTGGCCGATTTGGATAGGTTTAAAGGCGAGTCCAGTCGCACTGGTTGCGCGTCCTGCTTGCCATATTGTACAGTTGAACTCGGGAGCGGGCTCTTTTCGAGAGTCATATGAGCGGAGGAGAACTGAGCTACCTCCTCTTCTAGTCCCTTTATAGACCGCAGTCACAGCACTGTTAGGGGTTAGATTTTGGACTTTGTTTTTTGTTCAATATCACTTACGTTTTTGTACGGTTTTCTCTCGAATCGTAAAGCAAGGCATTCGGATTGCCCCACCTCATAGCCGCCATTCGTGGGTTTACAGGAGCCATTCCAATCTGGCTATATCTGCTAGAAGTGCTCGGACTCCTTTGAACTCGAGGATATGCGCTACCGGGTGTCATCGGTGATCGGAGGTCTGTAGTCGAGGCTCCGTTATCACCGTCATTTCCTTCATCGTCGTATACCGTATGTTCTCGCACGCATTCCATAATAGCCTCCTCAAGCTTCGACGCCTTGAAAAGCGTGGAACGATATGGGATACCGGCAAAAGTCTTGTCTGTTTCGAACACCCGCTTCGTCATGCGCACATACACGTCCTTGCACGTATCGATGTCTAGTCGCAGCCTTCCCAACATTATGGCGATCAGGCCACCGGTTCCTGTGCCGGCGATCAAATCGAAATGGTCGCATGGTTTGGGGATCTCATGTCGTTTCGGTGCCCTACCCTCGATCTCGACGAACGTCCGGTGCATGAGTTCTTGAAGTATGATGAGCATCGAGTACCCTCTGACTCCCCCGCCATCTGCCCCACGTCAGTATAGGCTTCTTTAGAGACGACAACTAGACGTACCTAGCGATAAAATCCGCAGAGGCGGACCTTTGGTGGTATCTTTCCGCCTTATTCCGGTATTTGCCATGCTGTATTATGCTTGAGGGTTGCTGAACTTTGCGACTTCAGCGAACGGTGTGATACGTTGATAAGGTCGCCTTGCAGTAAGACAACAGGCGATTTTGGCCGTCGATCGTATTCGGTGGAGATATATTCTCAGCAGTTCGGGTCCGGCGGTGATTATCGTAATATGCAGTCGTGAGGTTGCGTAACCAGCAAGCTGTGTTGGCGGAGACGACTAAGTGAATTGTGGCTTGTCGAGGCTTTCGTTCAGGCTGACTTGCAATGAGTAACGCGCGGAGACGGGCAACGATGGTGTATGGAGCTGGAGGGGAAAAGAGAGTGAAGATGGCGAAGACTCATAGGGAAGATGATTACCTACTCCATAGATAGATTCACGTGAATGGAAGTCGGGTCTCGATCAAGAAGCAAGCGGCGAACTCTGGTTGTGCCTGCGACAACGTCACCGGCCAAGATGTTCAGCTTGCCGGGAGCTGGTGGCCCTGCACAGCCACCATCACTCCTTCGATGCTCTCCACCAACGGCATGACTGCAAGGCACACACACCACTCCACCCCGTCGCTTTAGCCATCTCATGATTCGAAATGCCTCCACGCTCACCAAAGCGATCTCCAACCCTGCAGCGGCTGTCTGCTTTCCCGTTGCTTCGGCTGCTCCGCTCAATCCTCCGTCCAGGAACTGTGAACTTGTTCTCTCAAGCGCATGTAGATCCTGAGACCGGCAAGGCTGGTGGAGTCCTCCAATCACAGAACCGAAGAAAGCTTTATAGATCGTTTTACTCGCTATATATACCTGTATACCTCTTCATCCGTGGTATTCAAATACTTGCTCCATAGGCAACTCATCATCCTAGTCTGGCGACAGGTACAGAGTCAGTCAGGATCGAGACCCTTTAAAGATCAACCCCACGATTACCAGTAACCCCTCCTCCTCATGGCTTAAACTAACCCCGCTTGAGGAATAGGATCCAGCCAACATCATCACCATCGAAACTTGGCGATTCATACATAACCAAGTGCAGGGCGTGCTGCACACCTACAGACATCACTGGCATAGACTCGATACCCTTCTTCTGGCTATATCGCAGGTGTTGTCTATCACTATGCGAATTCTTCAGGTACGAGCTTCTTCTTATCACGCTGCTTCGCTACCATGAGCTAACTACATGTGGGGTGATATCAGCTTTATACATACCCTATCAAGTCCTTGCGCCCTACAGCTCTCACAGAGGCAATCGCAACGAGGCATGGTTTCCCTTACGATCGTAGATTTATGCTTCTTAAGGTACATCCGGACCGTCTAGAAAACATGGCTGTGTCAAATTTCCCGGACATGGCCTTGTTCTTGACCGATATTCGCTATCCTGAGGATGACGAACTTGGCGTTGGCACCATCTATGTCACATTCACACCTCCAGGAATGGAAAAAGCGAGCGAGCTCGAAGTGCCCCTGCTTCCAGAGACGAAAAATCTGCAATTGATTGACATCGATATGCACAACAGCTGTACTAAGGCTTACAAAATGTCTTCTCAATACAACGAATGGTTCTCGTCCTGCTTCGGTTATGAAGTTGTCCTTGTATATCTTGGTGAGAACCTTAGGGGTGTTCTTTTCGAAAATATCAAACCTCCAACCTGCAACTCGTGGCTGTCGGCCATCTCCAATAATATCCCCCTCCTAGGTAGCTCCAAAGTTGAAGCGGAGCAAATCACGTTTGCAGATGTCGCGCCATACCTCATTGTGTCTCAGACGTCTCTCAATGACGTCTCTTCTCGGCTGCCGGACGGCGAGGAGATGGATATGTCAAAATTCAGGCCGAACATCATCGTCCAGGGCGCAGAATCTGCCTGGGAAGAAGATTTCTGGGGCAAAATCCGAATCGGCGAGACTGAAATTTCGCTGACAGAAAATTGCGTTCGTTGTAAGAGTATTAACGTCGATTATGCCACCGGAAAGCCCGGTCAAGGCGAATCAGGCACGGTCTTGAAGAAGCTACAGAAAGACAGAAGGGTTGACAAAGGATCCAAGTATAGCCCCGTCTTTGGCCGGTATGGGTTTCTGGTACCCACAAACGAACCAAAGCGAATCAGGATTGGTGATGGAGCCACTGTCACGAAACTGAATTCAGAACGAACAGTCTGGAGTAGGCACACGACTTGATCCATAACCTAAAGAACATGTGTCTAACGAAGTACAGGCTGGCCTGGCTTATGATCAGACGAAGATATTCTGGCTCATATACACTCAGCTCGTCACGACAACTCATGGCCTGGAATACAAGCTCGGCGTTGTATCTTTATTGACAGGTCCTTAAAGCCAGACTACGAGTTTAATAATCACGCTGCTCGTCTTCATCGTACAATTGCCCACCTTCTACGTCATCTCCCGATTGACTACCGGCGCCTCTACCACCCCAATTGAAATCCTTCCACGAGTCAAGAATAGACTCGACAAACTTTAGTTCATCAATCAATGCTTGCAGTTGCGAGTAATGCTTCCTTGATCTCAAGATGAGTTTGGAGCATTCACGGCCGACTGGCTGAAGCTTTGCCAAAGTCCTTGTTATGCTTGCTTTGTCTGGAATATCCTTCGGATCTCGAAAATGTTGACTGACGGTATTCTTGGCCTCTGCGGCTTCCGATAGTGCCTTTTCGAGCGCAGTGGTTGCATCCCTAAAACTCTTGCTCTCTGCCGCCATCTGGCTCATGTCCACTGAGTCTTCAGCCTCGTCATCCTCATTTCTTGTTTTTTTCCGGTCTCCCTTTGATCTCATTTCAATCCTCATAGTCCATAGGTGGTCAATTGTTTGTTCATCTGCATAAGCCTTGTCATAGCGGATTTCTTGTTCAAATTTTCCCTTAAAGTTCGCCAAAAAATCTTTATGGTGTATAGCTTCGCTTAGTTGACCGATGGCTTCATCAAAGGGTATTTGCCTGACTGGCCGCCTCCGCTCTGGTGTTCGGAAACTAGCACTCCGTCTAGAGTAATTATCTTCTTGAAGGCGTTGGATGTCGCGGGAATGCCTGGGTCGCCCTGGGTCTCGGTATGTTTGGTCATCTTGGCCATCTTCGTATCTGCCGTATAGGTTTCTGCTTGGTCGGGATAACTGCATTGGATGCATCACGCTTGTAGGTGATCTTGAAAGGATTCGTGAGGAGGCAGCGGTTGAAGGGCTATGCAGCAAAACTACTCCAGACCTCACTCAGCCTTTTATCTACAGTGATTTTAGGATGTTTGGGTTGATGGTCTCGTGCAGTTGAGCAAGCAACCCAATGATCATCTACTATTAACGTTACGAGTGACATTCCCAAGAAAGTTTGCTCTCTTCAAACATTACATCGCAACACCCGCGAATGATCTGCATACCTTCCGAATTCCTTTCGCCTTCGATCAGACTCGCCTCCCAGATAGCAAACTTGTACTGGCTCCAACTTTAGGGTTGAGTCATTTCACTCTATTGGTTATGGCGCTACGTTCTCCCGTGAGCCCAAGAGACAAATTACATTCCAATGGGGTTTTTTTTTTTGAAATATCGCAGCTGGTAATAACGCTGGCAGGGTGGAACTCCGCCGATGTTCCGAACGACCCCACAGTACGTCAGTGAGTGCCCCGCGATGCTCCGGAAACGCATTTGTAAGAATGTACTGAACATTTGGGAAGCATAAAACTCCAAGATGACAACGTCACACGGCTCCTTCAGCTCTGCGACACCTGCCAGATCACCACATTCACCTCCCAATTCCTAGCTTTTTAGATCGACGCCATTGAGATACTCTCGAGCACCGATCATACGAGATGGCAACCTCACAGTTTCCGCCCGACTCAGTACGGGAGATTGTTTCAGAGGTTGCAAACCTGCTGAAAGAAAGAAAGGAGACTATTTCGGTAGCAGAGACTGTACGACATGTCACCATCCAGTAACCGCTCTCAAGGACGGAGGAGAAATATGGTGCTAATTATCATACTCTCCCATACAGGCTGCTGGCGGAATCATATCAGCTGCACTTTTATCTACACCTGGCGCCAGTGGGTTCTACAAAGGCGGTCTCACAGTACGACACTCCTACCTTCCATTTCACCTCACATCCCAAGCCTGTCAAAAACTCGAACTGACCCTCAATCCTTTCCTATCATAGCTCTATACCCTCGAATCCCGTATCGCATTCGCAGGCTGGACGCAAGAATACCTGAAAACCTATTCCGGTCCAACCCCTGCCATTGTAACTGGGCTTGCCGAACACACTCGCAAGACGTTGGGGTCGACATACACCATTTCGGAGAGCGGGACAGCAGGTCCAACGGGTGGGACGACGAGGAACAGGACCCCGTAAGTTTGATCTTGAAGAGAGCGATGATCTGGGGATGTATGACTCGGAGAATCTGGCTAATTGGGAACAAGGGGATACGTTGCGCTAGCGGTGAGCTCGGCGTCTGGGACGGCGACGAGGGAGATTGAGACGGGATTGGGTGGGAATCGAGAGGCGAATATGGTGAGATTTGCTGTTGAGGCTTTGAAACTTGTGAGGGATGTCATTACTGGGGAGGCGAAGTTGTGAGCGCTTATGTTATGGAACGAAGTTGAAAGGATGGAGAACATGAGTAGAGTTGTAGTACCACTTCCAAGTAGAAAGAACAATTTGATCCATCGAGTAGAGGTTCACACTAAGCTCTGAGATTATCTGCTGCTCGAGAAATAGACGTAGAATCGAGGTAGAGGCTGGTTTCGAGTACTGCAAAAGCTACATCACTGTTCGTGGACACGAGCTATGGTAATTCCAATAGCCGTAACCCATGTTCCGTTCCATTGTAAACTGAGTTAATATTGGCGTCTTGTTGTATTCTGCACTCAACAGCAGGCTTGCTTTAGATACCTATTATGAGTTTGCGTGAGTCATGCGGACGAAGGTAGTGAACCATGGTAAATTCTGGGCAGTCACAAACAAGGGAAACAAAGAAATGAAATGGTGTTTCGAATCTAGAGCTACATAGGAAAAGAAATAGGAGAGACCCGGATCAATTATGGAGCGATGATACCACCGGTAGTCCGCCATGCCAGGCTGATCCAATCCAAAGCCCATGAATACAAAAGAAAGTAGCATAGATAGAATAGACAGGGACTCCAAAAACACCGACAAGCGCCTTCCGCTAATATTGACTGTGAGGTCGTTGGGTATCGCCGCATGGTAAATCGTGAGGCACGTAGGGGTTCGGTAACGAGTGTACGGTTGGTGATGCGATTGGTGACAATAGGTTATTGGTTGGAGGGCCGACCGGGCGACGGATCTATGATTGTATCCAAATCTAGAGCGGTGACTCAAAGACTAAATGAACCGCCAGTCATCGTCGGATTGTTCAATGCCCAAAATATTTCCCTCGCTTCTAATCGCTTGGTGTATTCGCAATCATGCCGTTTCAGGTGGGGCGCGATGTGGTGTGTCTACAGGAAACGTGGTTGAAGGTGAGACATGTTGCGATGACTCCGGCGAATTATTGAGGGAACTGTCAGGTGAAGGTGTTATCGATCGTGAAACAATGTAAAGGTCCGGATACGAATTGAAGAAAAGTCGTTTCCAGTAAGCGCCTGACGGGAGTCCGACGTTCGCCAGCGACGACTTGAGCGTAGGTTTCTTCTCGGCGTACTTCTCCAAATCTTGAGGCATAAGTAAATCCTCGGTGCGGACTTCCAGACGACTGTCTCCCCGGGGAATTCTCTTTTTTGTCACGCGCAGGAAAGGCAGATTCGGATCTGTTCGGAGGCCGCCCACTTCGTTAGATAATGCAAAAGCGTCACCGGAATCGAAATTGCGACTCACCTTGATCCAAGGCTTGACAGAGGTCATGCTGCGACGAAACCTCCAGGTTGCTTTGTCCAGAACGGTACTTGTAGACGAGTATATTGGACTTGTCATCCTCGTCTAAGCCAAAGAGCGTAGAACTCTTTGAGGAGTTGGAGCCAGAGGTGGAGGCAGATTTCCAGGTCATGTTCGATGACGAATTTGGCGAGGCTGAGACTGCGTTACGTAGACCACTGGGACTGTGAGTCTTTCTTATTAGGTGTTCCAGTGATGTTTGTTTCGAGAGTATCAGGGCCCTTATAAAAGCGTTGAACGAGCGAGGCAGGGCAAATCTGGTGACTTTGGGGAGTGTGGGATTGAGGAAGTGGAGAGACAATGGTGAAAGATGACGGCTGTCCTTGCTGCGCCAAAATGGGGCTGCAAAGCTGTGGCTCGTTTGTGCTTGGCATCACGAATCACAGCCAACACGCCACTACGCCGACCATGCGCATCCGAAGACTCCGATTTGCTTGCTCCAACGAAATCACCGTCCTTTGTTGGCTCCTGAGGCCATGCCCACCCTGCGTTTGATTTGCCGGATGCACTTTCGGCACTGTGCCCACGAGGCTGCATCCAGATCCATCCTGTGTGACAGCCAGGACAGGTCTAATAGATCATCCCTCATCAACCTTTCTGGCCCCCTTTGAATCACCAGCCTGGTCGTCGTAGAATACTGTGATTTGTCTCTGCGTCACGTCCAAGGACTTGAACTCTCCCGTGCACTTGTCGCAGCCTGATGTCCCCGGATGAGGCTCCAGAGGTACGAGGTACCGGAGACCAGCTGAATCGTTGTTTGCGAATGCTCCACCAACCAGCCGATCATATGGGCCTTGTCACAGGCTCGCTGGAGAGGCGCCATTTGGGCTTTAGCCATGGTGTGCTGGCAGGCCACCGCTGCTGTTTGCTCAGCTGCTTTACTGCACTAGGGCTGGAATGCAGTTTTGACCAAAATATCTGTCTATTCCCGCAACGAGTTATGGATGAATGTTAGTGTACGTAATAGGGGCATCGGCCGTCTTTGTAGTCGAGTACCGGCCCCAGATTTAGGATGGCGGGATGATCTCACTTTCCGTAGCACGAATATAATCTTGATGAGTCTTGGGCGTACCACGGGACGCACAAGGCAAACTCCAGCGCCCAAAGAAAGAATATGTAGCATGAGGGAGAGGTGCATGCAGGAGGGTGTCCCCAAAGCTCCGGAATACCCATGTTTCTTCACAGCCCTGTTGCATTCCACCCAATCGGGGCGGGTCGTAGCATTGCATGAAGTTGCACTTGACCAGAACGAGTCGATCGCCAGCCACTGCCGTACCCGCGCCAGGATTACCACCGCCCTTCCTTTGCCCAATACCGACCTCTGTTTGATGGCCTTATTACCTTTGACCCCCGTTTTCAACCTTCCACCCTAACCTTATGGCCACCGCTAAGTCTCGCATACCACTTCTTATAGCTTGCTGAATCCACCATGTTGCGACCTGCGCAGCAGTCTCCGAGATCTCTCAGCGTTATGACCACCGCCTCGGCACAGGATCTCACTGGTGTCACTTGGTCGAAGGAGGTGAACGAAGAGAATGCCTGGGAAGACCTGATCCTGACTTTAGGTACGTACTATATCCCCTCCGACTGCAGCTGCAATGCGCCCGGCACTTCTGAGCTCTGGGAGACGCCTGCAAAGGGAAGGCCAAGGTAAGGGCATGCAGCACCATGTCCTTGACGGAACCCTAGATCTGTGTATTAGGAATATGCTCTAATAATCTCTTCTTGTAGATGGGGGTGGTATACGAGGCTATGCCAGCCTCCTTATACTACAGCGACTGATGCATGAGGTCATCGAATGCGAATTACGGTTACAGAAGGAAGAAGGCCCGGTACCAAACTCAAAGCGATGCGAATTCAAAGAAGACGAACTCCTCCCATGCCACTATTTCGATTACATGTACGGGACGAGTACTGGCGGTCTGATATCCGTAATGCTTGGACGGCTTCGTATGACGGTCCCACAATGCTTGGAGCTATATCGACAAGTCGGAAATGATCTCTTTGGCCATAGAAGGAATGTGCTACCCCTGGCAACAAAATACCACCACAAGCCTTTAGAGAGAGCTGTTCAGCGGATCGTTAAACAACACTGCAAAGACCACGGTGAAAGTTGTAACGGAAAGGACTGGCACCCGTGGAAGGTAGTAGAAGAAGGTGTGAAGGAGGAAAATTCATCAACCAGCACACATCAGGATCAGGAAGAGCTACCCCAGCCTGAGCGCATATGCCAAGCGTAAGTCATACAGAGTCACCCCTTGTTCCTTTGCCACCATTCGGGAGCTCGAGAAATGCCAGATCAGAGCTATGCGCAACGCACTGAAGGCTTTCGACCGATTTCAGGACATGCAGATAACAGTATGATGGAGCAGCTACTAGATGTTGAGTACTCTAAGAGCATCCTATTCTCGGCCCTGCGCAAACTAGAGTAGTTACAAGAGCTTTCTGTCACGGCCGCGAAATGTCTACAATGCGCGTCGCGAAGCTGAAATATTCTTTAGCACTCAATACACCATCTGAATCAGTTGCTAACAGTCTCTAAATAGAATTTGCCTCACTGCAACGCACAGCGGCCAAATCGACGAAGCCTATCTCCTCCGCACCTACGATCACCGCTATAATCCCGACATTGCTCCTGTATGGGTAACACCCTACAATGAAGGAGCAGACAAATTACGCATATGGGAAGTCACGCGAGCTACTTCTGCCGCCCCTTTCTTCTTCAAAATGCTCGAGGCCGACTTAGGAAACCGCGGAAGAATCGGGTTTAAAGATGGCGGAATTCGCGAAAATAACCCAAGCTACGCCGCCTTCTCGGAACATGCAAGCCTCAAGGGCGACGACCACGAACCGGCTCTCCTGCTGAGCGTTGGCACTGGACGACCGGATACTCAGAAGGATGGGTTCGCGTCAGTCTGGCCTGGTCCCTTTGGACAGGCGCCATTGATGAAGAAATGGGCTGAGAAGTTCGCCGTGTTCAAAAATGTCTTGATCAAATATACCGAGGGAGAGGATAAGCATAAAATGATGCGCGCCATAGCCAAGGGCGAACACCGATGGTATAAACGACTCAACGTTACCAATGGACTCGAAAGCATGAAACTGGATGATTGGGTAAAGGGACCATGGAAAGACCCTCAGACTGGGGAGACTAAGATTGTATCTGGTGGAAAAACCTTGACCAGAATGGAGGAGGTTACAGAGGCGTATTTGACACGTGATGAGGTCGAAAAAGGCGAATACGCAACGCCAAAGGTTATGTTGAAGCAAACTGCCGAACGCTTGGTTCGGCATAGGAGATTAAGAGAGAAGACTAAAGATGTGGACGAGAGAAGGTGGCAAACTCATATGGGCCAGTGGTTAACCGGAAACCTAAAAGATGAGGATGGGGTTGTGCAAAGATGATGGAAAAACTCATGTGTACGGAGCTCAATCGGACTTCGTACAGTAACGCAAAGTAGGGTTGCTGCTGTGGGGTCGATCTCACCAAGCTCCATTCTCTATTTGCATCTTAGGGCCTTTTCAAAAGGGGCTGCTTGCACCTTTCATGATATCACTTCCGCGGCGTTTTGGAAGAGCATAGCGTGGAACACAGCATTGCCTAATTCAGCATATACATGGCCTCACGGAATAGCGAGGAGCATTTTTGAGCGTTTCTTTTGATTGCGTCTGGAATCCGCATTGATCTGAGTTGCATATGAGGAGGATATACCATTTCGGTTCAGTTTTTGTCCTTAGGATGGGATGGATAATACTATATTGAATTATTAATATCTCTGCTTATATCATTCATATATAAGCTTTCAAAAGCGTTTGACGTATTCTTAATTGCTGTCTGTCTTCTTATAAAAGGAGCTAGATCGAAGCGTAGAAGCTTTTTCGATGAGATGTTTGCGGGCGTATGATAGAGGAAGCGCCGGTGCACGGACTGCAGCTGCATCTTGTATCAATCTCAGACTTCAGCGTTAAACCATCAGGTACGAAACACACTCACTAGAGACGCGTTATGTTGAATGATGGCGCTCGAAATCTTGTAGTAAGAATAGGTATCGGAAACATCACTTGTGCCAGAAATCGCTTGACCCGAATAGTCGGTGCGATTCTCACACCAGCGCTTACTGCGGCGAGACGACCGTTTTTACTGTTCCTTCTCATCCAATGAAATTTCTATCAACTACAAGGTTACATTCTCGGTGGCTATTTTCAGTTGATGTTTTCTTGTTGGTTCTTTTTTCGATGCTATTACCCTTCATTTCTGCGTATCTGAAACCCTCAATCTACGGCGCGGTTTGCGGCGTAGCAACGATGGTTCACCATGAAAAAGGAGTGGATCTCTCTGGATCTTGAGTCCCAAACCTTTCGGAAAGGCCACAAATTCCCGTTTCAGTCCTTTTCGTACGACCTCATGCTTTGAAGTCTATCCACCTTGGAGTCTCTTCAAACCTACGGATCGATGAAACCCCGATAACATCATGTCACGCAGACCACTCAGTCCCCTTATGGAAGTCCGTGAAGTAAATCCGAGAGAGAGGCCGTGGAGTATTGGGTCGGAATTGTTGGGGCACTATGAAACGAATCCGTCAGTAGGGCACGAACGATTGGCACCTGGACAGCATCATAACGCTTTTTCTCCAAGCAGTGGAATTATCGACATCCATGATGGCACTTTGCAAGCAAACAATGGGCAGCACTGGAATCAAATCATGGAGAGGAGCCCGTCTCAAGTAGGGTTGTTAAATGGGGAATCCAGGGCCACCAGCACAGAAGGAGAATCTCGTCGGCAAAGTATGGATAGTAGAAGAGACGGAGCACCAGACATAGGAGACGGGCGACATCGGTCAAGGATGATGGACAGATCAGATGAGACATTGCCGCCAGAAAGAATTCCACCTCAGCTCATCAGAGCTTCTACGACGATAGTTGAACGAGTCATTGGTGACTGGTGGTGGTGGGAACTACTCAGCTTGCTTATCAGCTTTATATCAGTTGGAGCTATAGTGATCGTATTGATACTTTATAGTGACAAAACACCACCTCGCGATTGGCCTCTTGGACTGACCCTCAACGCCTATATTTCGATACTTGCGGCACTTGCTAAGGCGGCCTTGATTCTTCCAGTGTCAGAGGCAATCGGCCAGCTGAAATGGATCTGGTTCAGGCGAAATCGCAAATTGATCGATTTCTTCACGCTCGACAGTGCCAGTCGTGGTCCATGGGGATCTCTTATGCTTCTAGGCTCTACAAAATGCAGGTACGTTCTATTGCTATTTTGCGGATCTGCTACTCGCTTCATCCCAAACAGCCAATTGCATATAACATACCATACTGACCCGATATGACAGGCACCTTGCGGCTCTGGGTGCCGCAATCACAATTCTAGCTCTAGCATTCGAGACCTTCTTTCAACAAATTGTATCATACCCCACGAGATCCATCGTCATAGGCAACGGCTCCGTAGCGATTGCGACAAGCTACCATGTTGCGCCTGATACTCAATTTGATTATCCCGATCTAACAAATGATCCATTGATGGATGCCACCCTCCAAGCTGCGGTCGTAGGAAGCAATGATACTGCGCGTCCACCTCCGTCAACTTGCTCCAGCAGCGATTGTGAATGGTCTGAATACTCCTCCCTTGGTGTTTGTCATCAATGCAAGCAAATCCAGGATGTCTTTCAATATTCCTGTACTAATCATACAAAAGTCGCAATGACTGATGGAGCTGGCTTTACCGACCTTGCCTGTGGCTTTATATACAACAATACCTTAATGAATGGTTATTGGATAACCGGTTTAGGAGAGAAAAGGGCCATTTTAATGTCAACCATGGCAGTCAGTTCCTCTGAGATTCAAGCTGGGGCCAACGCAGTACGGTTCAATTCGACCCTCTTCAACGATGTTGCATACCCAATTCTGGATCTGTACGTTTCATACTTCCCTGGCGGGTTGGCAGCCGCAGTCAGAAATGATACGCCTGTCCTGTTGGAATGCTTGTTCAGCTGGTGCGCGAAATCATACAAATCCGTCCACTCCAACGGAGTCCTTGTTGAGACTACCGTATCTAATTTCACCAATTATACGGCAAAGCGACTTTCGAATAGTGAAATTGAATCCGGCATCCAGCCGGTAACCATCAGTCTACCGCACGAACAGATGACGTTCACCGTCTCGAATGGAACAACAGAACGTCTTCGCGGTCGGCTGCTGCAGTTTTTGTCCCTTACCATGATAGACCAAGGTCTTGATGGGGTTAGTCAACCTGGGCTTAGCCCTCCTCAAACCTTTACCTCGTTCATGGACTTTTTCCTGACGCCTCCTTATGACGTTAATCCATTCTTCGATTCCATCACAACCGCAATCACAAACAATATGCGAACAAAGGTCAATGGTACGGCTTATGTTCTGGGGTCTGCATTTGGCACAGAGACGTTTGTAAGAATACGCTGGTACTGGATCTCATTACCGGCCATTCTGCTTTTTGGCAGCTTGATATTTCTCTGCGCGACTATCATGAAGAGTTCGAGGCATAAAGCTCCCGCTTGGAAGTCATCGGCTTTGGCTATGCTCCTCCATGGCCTAACTGGAGATGTTCGTCAAAAGCTGGACCCTAATTCAACACCAAGCGAGGTGGAGGCTACGGCACGAAAGGTCGAGGTGATGCTCTGTCCGGAAAAGGACACCACGAGACTTGTATTAGCATAGTTTGAGGAGGGGTTGATTGGAGGTCATTTCCTATGTTGTCTATATCAAAGTAATACTATACCCAGTGCACAATCCAGATTCCAAATAATTCGTTGTATTTGGATGCCTCACAATCCGCATTATTGCAACAAGCCAAGGTGAAGACCTTACGTCTTTTTCACCCATCGCCTGGGAGAAATCTATATATAGAGCAGCTGATCAAGTGCATGTACAGTAGCATCATCAGGCAGCAATAAGCTTCAAGCTCTGGTCATGCCTTGCCAAGGCCAAAATCCGAGCCGCCGGCCGCCGGCCGACAGCTTACAAGTGAAAGGTCTTCTGATTAAATCAGTACCCACCAAACGAAGGGAAGAAGGAGAGTCAAGAACGCACCCAACTTTGAAACTATGTGAGACCTCATACATCGTAACAGCGCCTGCGAGCAGGTTGCTGTGGCATTGACGTACACACTTTGCATGTCTCCGTACGTCCTGACGTTTGGTGGAAATGAAGGGGCCCTTCCAAGGCCAAGCCTGCCGATTCCATGCACGTCCCGGAGTGGCTGAAACAAGCATGTTGCACCCCTGTCGGCGACTTAAGCTTGATGAGACGTCTAGGTTTCGGGCACCTCACGATGGCACGCATTCAAGTTGCAACACTATGACCATTATCATAAGAAGAATAGTTTTACATTCGTAAATTTGTAGCTCCAAAAATAGCGAAAAGGAACAGCTCCCAGAGATCCAAACCCAGAAGAAGACTATCGCTTCATCCTCCGTAGAGCGTTGCTCTTTTTCTGAAGGCGAGTGAGGTGTATTCTATGATAATGTCGAGCCGCAACCAAAAAACTCGTAGAAAAGTAGCATTACCGCATATTCTGCTCCACCTCAATCAAACTCCTACTCCACAAGTCCTCGACGTCACCTAATTGATCTCGTTTATGCGATCCATTCACGGGCACTGAACTTCCTTGGGCGACCGAATCGTTGACCCTGGGCGCCCGCCTTTCCAGCGGTAGCCTTTCCGGCATTGGCCTTTCCTGCATTCGCCTTTCCTGCGTTAGCCTTTCCTGCATTGCCTCCCTTTCCTGCGGTTGCGGTCGACTGGGAGGCGGCGGACGACTGTACGGCAGCGGCCGACTGAGCAGCTGCTCCTGAAGCGGCGGCATTTCCTGCGTTGGCATTTCCTGCATTGGCCTTTCCCTTTCCGCCACCACCATTGGCGGAGACGGTGAATCTGACGCAGTCATCCTGTGCACCACGCTGAGCAACAGGCATCAGTACTGGTTGATGGTTGCTGGCCGAGGTCATAGAGCAGACACGGAAGTTACCCGCTGGAAGACCGCCGGCGAGATCGGCTGTCAAAAGGCCTTGGCCGTTTCCATCGTCGTTGATACCCTTGAAGAAAGCGAATTGAGTTGCATCGAGAGGCTGTGTTGGGTTCTGGTCATTGCCGAGGTCTTGCACAGTAATGTGAGTGTGGCCAACGACAGTGCCAGCTTTAACTTGCTGAGGAGCGGCATAGTAGGTGGTGTCAGGGTTCGTGAATACACCGGCCGCTAGATTGGCGATTTGCACCTGGAATTTGATGTCCGTGTTTGGCTGAACATTTTGGTTGTTTTGGGGGTTAACCATTACAGCGGAGACCATCTTGGTGTTGGCTGGGATATCACCCATTACTGTAAAAGCGTTAGAATTATTGCTATCCCATGACTGCCTGCGTATTTACTGACCAACACCGTTGCAGGAACCTCCCTTGACTTGGAGACCATTGGTGAGAGTCTTGCCAGTACAGAAGTTGATGAAGTTTGCTGGATCACTGAAACTTGTTAGAATAGATCATCCAAGATCGCAACTTCGGGAGCTTACGTCAAGGATGCGGCCTGACCAGCCTCTGCCGTGGCATCCAAACCAGTCGCGTCGCTGTTGTTCTGAACGTTCGCTGGGTTCAATGCTAAAGCATTGGCGTTGTTACCGGCGTTACCGGCGTTGCCAGCGTTTCCAGCGTTTCCAGCGTTGCCAGCGTTCTGACCATTTTTGCCATTTTGGGCATTTTGGGCATTTTGGGCAT